>CM047904.1:0-26840 GCA_026229545.1 Pistacia atlantica
CAATACTATGTTTAGAGAGCCAACAGAGTCGATCTCATTGAAAACCTGATGACAAAGCGAGCAGTAAAGTCGCGATGTGGGCCTATACGCCGTTTTACTTCTTTTTCACCACCAGAATGGGTCTCGATTTTGGCTGAATCGAGCACTAGTTTTGGATCTTTTTGTTTTTGGTATAATCAATACTATGTTTAGAGAGCCAACGAGTCGATCTCATTGAAAACCTGATGACAAAACAGCGTAAAGCCGCATAGGGCCTATACCGCTTTACTCGCTTTTTTCACCACTGTAATGGGTCTCGATTTTGGCTGAATCGAGCACTAGTTTTGGATCTTTTTGTTTTTGGTATAATCAATACTATGTTTAGAGAGCCAACAGAGTCGATCTCATTGAAAACCTGATGACAAAACGAGCAGAAAGCCGCATAGGGCCTATACGCCGTTTTACTCAGTTTTTTCAGCCACCAGTAATGGGTCTCGATTTTGGCTGAATCGAGCACTAGTTTTTGGATCTTTTTGTTTTTGGTATAATCAATACTATGTTTAGAGAGCCAACAGAGTCGATCTCGTTGAAAACCTGATGACAAAACGAGCAGAAAGCCGCATAGGGCCTATACGCCGTTTTACTCAGTTTTTTCAGCCACCAGTAATGGGTCTCGATTTTGGCTGAATCGAGCACTAGTTTTGGATCTTTTTGTTTTTGGTATAATCAATACTATGTTTAGAGAGCCAACAGAGTCGATCTCGTTGAAAACCTCGATACAAAACGAGCATGGGCCGCATGAGGCCTATACGCCGCTTTACTCGCTTTTTTCAAACTTACTAGCAAGAATGGGTCTCGATTTTGGCTGAATCGAGCACTAGTTTTGGATCTTTTTGTTTTTGGTATAATCAATACTATGTTTAGAGAGCCAACAGAGTCGATCTCGCCAAAACCTTGATGACAAAACGAGCAGAAACGCATAGGGCCTATACGCCGTTTTACTCAGTTTTTTCAGCCACCAGTAATGGGTCTCGATTTTGGCTGAATCGAGCACTAGTTTTGGATCTTTTTGTTTTTGGTATAATCAATACTATGTTTAGAGAGCCAACAGAGTCGATCTCGTTGAAAACCTGATGACAAAACGAGCGTAAACACATAGGGCCTATACTGCTTTACTAGTTTTTTCATTTTTTCCACCAGTATAATGGGTCTCGATTTTGGCTGAATCGAGCACTAGTTTTTGAGCTTTCTCTTTTTGGTATAATCAATACTATGTTTAGAGCCAACAGTGATCTCGTTGAAAACCGATGACAAAACGAGCAGAGCGCGCATAGGGCCGTATGCTGCGTTTTATCGTTTTTCACCATAGTAATGGGTCTCGATTTTGGTGAATCGAGCACTAGTTTTGGATCTTTTTTGTTTTTTGGTATAATCAATACTATGTTTAGAGAGCCAACAGAGTCGATCTCGTTGAAAACCTGATGACAAAACGAGCAGAAACCGCATAGGGCCTATACGCCGTTTTACTCAGTTTTTTCAGCCACTAGTAATGGGTCTCGATTTTGGCTGAATCGAGCACTAGTTTTTGGATCTTTTTGTTTTTGGTATAATCAATACTATGTTTAGAGAGCCAACAGAGTCGATCTCGTTGAAAACCTGATGACAAAACGAGCGAAGCGCATAGGGCCTATACGCCGTTTTACTCAGTTTTTTCAGCCACTAGTAATGGGTCTCGATTTTGGCTGAATCGAGCACTAGTTTTTGAGCTTTCTCTTTTTGGTATAATCAATACTATGTTTAGAGAGCCAACAGAGTTGATCTCGTTGAAAACCTGATGACAAAACGAGCAGCAGGCCGCATAGGGCCTATACGCCATTTTACTCAGTTTTTTCAGCCACTAGTAATGGGTCTGATTTTGGCTGAATCAAATTAAAAGAGGAATGTGAAAGATCTCAAATTAAAAGAGGAATGTGAAAGATTTGTATTGAATACATTACTTGAATGCATGTGAATAATCCCTATTATAGCAAACACAATAAATAGCAAACACGTGAACCAATTAACGATATCCTACATGGCGATCATATATCAATCCTACGTGGCGTCGGAAGAAGGGTATGCTTCAGCATTATATTAATATATAGATATAGATTTTGAGAAATTATTAACCAATTAACAACATCCTACATAGCAATCATATATCAACCCTATATGGCATCGAAGAAGCGGTATGCTTCACCATTATATTAATATATAGATTGTTTTCATTTTACATGCTTCCCAATGTTTGTTAATTTATGAGTTTGAATAAAAATAAAAGAGACTTAGATTCGGATCCTACTAAATCCGCTATACACTTAACAATTGAATAGCATAATTCGGATCTTACTGAATCCGTTTTCTGTCCCCTGGATGAATTGAGTACAGTTATTAGTGATATAAGAACAGAGGAAATGTTACATCATCTTATTACAAATACAAAAAACAGAGGAAATATTATATTCTGTTTTCATCATCTCGTCAAACAGGTTACAGGTACAGGACAATTACAACAAGAAGAAACTTGAATGAAAAGGATAATATAAAAAGTTAAAAGTAATATTTGGATATCAAAATAATTAACGAGGAGATCGTATACAAAACCCAGGTGACACACTTGAGACTCAGTGGAAACAGAATCGCAATGGTGAAAGCAAAGGTCGTAACAACAAGGATGACTGAAACTAGCTCCAACACTTGAATTTGTGGTCAATGATGTTTGCAACAATTAGAAAAAGAAATATTCGAAAGATAGCGAATGAGAGAATATGAAATGAAACAGAGAGCTGGGATTGAATTTGTGCAAACAGGATGGCTATTTCAACTGCGGATGTAAAGCAAAATGTCATAAAAACGTTTTGCCAGTGGTGCAGAAACTGGTTGCCATTCCGTTGAGGCGCAACAACTACTTCCGATTCTAAGTCCATAGAAGAAGAAGATGGAGTCTGTTATGGTGGAGGCCGGTCTGATGTCTGCAGTGGTGGAGGCGGGTCTGATCTTTGATTTTGATGAGGAGAAACAATTTCTTGCGATTCTAAATCGATAGAAGAGGAAGATGGTGTCTGCGATGGCGGAGTTGGGTCTGATCTTTGAAGCATTGGGGAAATGATGGAGCTGATGATTGAAGTAAACAGAGCTCTGATACTCTCTGCTATAGACATTTTGGTTGGTCTGTTTATAGGAAGTTTTCGGATATTCGAATTTTAGACTTGTGGAAACAAAAAGACGATAGTGAAGGACTTTTTACTTTGCTCAGTTGCTGTTGGGTTCGGTGGAGTTGTCCGATTTCGGCCACGACATTCGGATAGTCCGATATTGGATCCGATTCAATAGTTGGCTTCCTCTTGCCTATGTCATTCTGTGGGACTGCATGAGGATCAAAGATTTTTATAAAGAAATAAAAACAGTAGATAATATAATTTTATTGAGTTTCTTATTTTTTAATGAAAGAATTAACTATCATATAAGAATTAACGTTTGTTAACCGAAATCAATACATTAAGTACTATATATATATATATATATATATATTGTAATAACAAAATTAAATATATACTGTTCATTTTGGGAGATTTGATTTCCGATTAGCAGCCTACTTGGAAGAGTAATATTATATTTTATAGGAAACCTTATGACTCGTAAAAGGACAAGAGTTTGAAGAGTCCGAAAATGGATCCGCTTCAGCTATAAGCTTAAGATTTTGCCTCTGTTTGTGTGTGAAGTAATACATTCAGGAAAAACAAAACATTTCCAAGTCAGAGAATTGTTGATGTGTTTGTTTTAAAGAATAAACAATCATCAGTCTGGATTCGGATCCTCAATCGGAGTTCACTAATTCTAACTTCAGCTTCTTTTCATTCCTCAACGTGAAGGAAATTGACAGGTTTGGAGGCCCACGAATTGAAAACAATATCTGAATTAAAAATAAAAAAATAAAAGTCTTTCTGTCGTCTTTGCTCTCAACCTGAACTATAACGTTTTACTGGAATTTATGACAAGCTATATAGTGGTCCCATCATGATTGGATCAACGGGTATCCGAAAATCCGAGTGGACTTTATTTCATTAAAGAAAAGAATGCAAAGTTGTAAACCAATGAGTTTGGTAAATGAATAATGGTCCCACTTCTTTATTAATTGACTAAATTCTATAGGATTAAAATTCGGATTTTATTAAATCCGATTTTAGGTTGTCCCATTTAAGAAGTAGGATCATATTAATTGGATTAAAATTCTGATAGGTCCCAAACGCAGCGTGTATAAATGTTAAGATAACTTGTGTTCTCTTCGGGTGAGAACGTACCACAAATTAGTTTCCTCTTTGGGTGAGAAAGTAGCACAACAACTCGATAATTTTTTTGCTTGACAATTCATTACCAACTCGTGGCTGCTTAAATAGCAAAACCATTTTACAACCCACATACAAGCAAACCGAAACAAAAGGAAAACTAGAAGCTAACAAGCGAACTCAAACACACGTAAAAGCAGCATGCAAATACACTTAAAAACAGAGCATAACGAAATAACATGCGGTAAAAAGATAAACGTGCGGCTTGAAACTCTCTAAGCCCGATCACAACGTCTTCTATGTGCATGCGCGTCTTTCTCATCCATGCAAAGTCGTGGCCTATCAATACCTCCCCCATCAAGTGGATCCTTGTCCTCAAGGTCCGTATTCGAAACATCTCCCATAGCTTTTTTTTTTTTTTTGGGCTCCCACGTTGCTTCTTGGGTGGAAGATATTTCCATTCTAAAATTTATCCCACTTCACCTACACCTTGGTCAGCCTCCAATGTCCGTTGATCGTGATTTGCTCACATATTACGTTACTGCAATGAGCGTCCCGAGTAAAACGGGGTATCGCGCCTATGCGACTTTCTGCTCATTTTGTCATTAGGTTTTCGATGAGATCAACCCCGTTGTCTGTCTAAACATAGAATTGATTATACCAAGAAGAAAATGCTCAAAAACTTGTGCTCAATTCAGCCACCATTGAGACCCATTCCGAGTTGTTGAAAAAAGCGAGTAAAAGCGGGTATCGGGCCTATGCGGCTTTCTGCTCGTTTTGTCATCGGGTTTTCAACGCTATCGACCTGTTGTCTTTGTAAACTCGGTATTGATTATACCAAAAAGAAAACGCTCAAAAACTAGCGTTCGATTCACCCATAATCGAGACCCATTCTCTGTGAAAAAAGCCCGAGTAAAACGGGGTATCGGGCCTATGTGGCTTTCGCTCGTTTTGTCATCGGTTTTCGACGAACGACCTTGTTGTCTGTATAAATATAGTATTGATTATACCAAAAATAAAACGCTTAAAAACTAGTGCTCGATTTACCCACAATCGAGACCCATTATTAGTGGTTGAAAAAAGCGAGTAGACGACAGACCTACGAAAGGATCGTCCCTCGGCGTCACCCCGAACATCCTTGCCTTGCGCGTTAGCAAGTTTGCACTGCATACCAAAAGTGTGCACCTCAACTCTGCATACCACAATTCAAATGGGGATTTTAGAAGCACAACGCACATCTCCGACCCAAAATGCATAATGTTTTATTTTTTACGATTTTCCAAATTTTAATTTTTGAAAAAATCATTAAAACAAATCTGCTGGTCCGAATCGACCTGTTCTTGTTGCTTTTTGTTCATTACATTTTTCCCCACCACCATGCAAAAAATCAGATCAAAACAATAACCTACGAAAAGATCGTCCCTCGGCGTCCCCGACGTTTACGTCGTGCGCGTTAGCAAGGTTGCCGCTACACACCAAAAGCATGCACCCTAACTCGCACACCACAATTCAAATAGGGATTTTAGAAGCACAACGAAAAGACCCCCACCCAAAATGCATAGCATTTTATTTTTTACGATTTTCCAAAGTTTTAATATTCGAAAAAATCATTAAAAAAATCGCTAGTCCAAATCGACCCGTTTTTGTTGCGTTTTGTTACTTGAATTTTTCCCCACCACCAAGCAAAAAATCAGATCAAACGACAACCTACGAACAGATCGTCCCTCGGCGTCCCCGAACTCCCCTACCGTACGCGTTAGCAAGGTTGTCTTGTACACCAAAAGCGTGCACCCCAACTCTACACACCATAATTAAAATGGGGATTTCAAAAGCGCAACGCAAAAGACCCCCACCCAAAATTCATAGTATTTTATTTTTTACGATTTTCCAAAGTTTTAATCTTGAAAAATCATTAAAAAAAATCCGCTCGTTAGAAAATCAATTCAAGAACGAAAGAGTTGACGAGACTTAATTTGTACAAATTAGATATTTTATTAGTATGGCCTCACAACTTATAAGTTTTCAAAATTGGTTTCCTATGTATCACTGTTTACTCTCATATATGTTATCCGAACTTAATATTTCGGATGAAGTGTTGGTCATTTAATCGAGTCAATTCGAGTTGCTCGAAGAAATAAGGGCTCAAACTAAATAAAATGAACGACAAGAATACACTGATCTTAAATCTTCTCACCTTCTAGATCTTAATATTTCAATATTTAGAGTTTTTGTTCAACTTATTCAACTCATTTAGTGTATTCTCACTTTAATTGTATCACAATTATATAAAAAATCATATATATTAAGCGGATTTGGTGGGTCCTAGATCCTGGTTATAGACATCACTTTGTACCAAGGTTTCAGTTTGTCACATACCACATTTTATTTATTTTTGATACACCTCATGCCAAAACTCCATGCCTACGGACATCCAACTTCGAATCCGAAGTCTAATTCTCTATTTAGACTCTTCAACTTTGATATGAGCCTCCAATTTAAATAATTGATTTCACATGCGAAGCCGTACTAAGTAATCCACTTTTCACTATTGATTTCAGATTCAAACTCAGATATCCGCTTTCTATTTCTTCCTACATGTTTCTGTCTCCAAATGACATACGATAAGAGCTGAATTAATATAATTTAACAAACTTAGTTTAAAAAATAAAAAAAATATACCCTAATGATGTATAATAATTTGATCACATGTATAATCAAACCATTATCATTTTAAAAATTCTAGTGTTTCATTTATTTATCATCAAAATAAACGATTTTTATTTGAGTAATGCTTTACTTTCAAAGAAATTTTACAAAGATTTTCATACAAAGTGATGTGGGAAAAAATGAATAAAAGAATAAATATAATCAGTTTAACTTTTTGTTTCACTTTTCTATTCATTTTTTACGACATTATTTTGTATGAAAATCTTTGTAAGACTTCTTTATAAGTATAGTATTATTGTTTTTTATTTTACATGCCTCCCAATATTTGTTAATTTATGAGTTTGAATAAAAAATAAAAGAGAGTTAGATTCGGATCCTACTAAATCCGCTGTACACTTAACAATTGAATAGCATAATTCGGATCTTACTGAATCCGTTTGAAATTGAGTACAGTTATTAGTGATATAAAAACAGAGGAAATGTTACATCATCTTATTACAAATACAAAAACAGAGGAAATATTATTTTCTGTTTTCATCATCTCGTCAAACAGGTTACAGGTACAGGACAATTACAACAAGAAGAAACTTGAATGAAAAGGATAATATAAAAAAGTTAAAAGTAATATTTGGAAATCAAAATAATTAACAAGGAGATCATATACAAAACCCAGGTGAAACACTTGAGACCCAGTGGAAACGGAATCGCAATGGTGAAAGCAAAGGTCGTAACAACAAGGATGACTGAAACTAGCTCCAACACTTGAGTTACTATAGGGAAATCGTGGTCAATGATGTTTGCAACAATTAGAACAAGAAAAAATTAGAAATATGGCGAATGAGAGAATATGAAATGAAACAGGGAGCTGGGATTGAATTTGTGCAAACAGGATAGCTATTTCAACTGCGGATGTAAAGCAAAATGTCATAAAAACGTTTTGCCAGTGGTGCAGAAACTGGTTGCCATTCTGTTGAGGCGCAACAACTACTTGCGATTCTAAGTCCATAGAAGAAGAAGATGGTGTCTGTAATGGTGGAGGCCGGTCCGATGTCTGCAATGGTTGAGGCGGGTCTGATCTTTGATTTTGATGAGGAGAAGCAATTTCTTGCGATTCTAAATCGATAGAAGAGGAAGATGGTGTCTGCGATGGCGGAGGCGAGTCTGATCTTTGACGCATTGGGGAAATGATGGAGCTGATGTTTGAAGTAAACAGAGCTCTGATACTCTCTGCTATAGACATTTTGGTTGGTCTGTTTATCATTTGAGTTTCCTTTGTCAATTTATAGGAAGTTTTCGGATATTCGAATTTTAGATTTGTGGAAACAAAAAGATGATAATGAAGGACTTTTTACTTTCCTCAGCTGCTGTTGAGTTCGGTGGAGTTGTCCCATTTCGGCCAAGACATTCGAATAGTCCGATATTGGATCCGATTCAATATTTGGCTTCCTCTTGCCTATGTCATTATGTGGGACTGCATGAGGATCAAATCAATGATGTGAAAGACATTCGACAAAAAAGATTTTTTATAAAGAAATAAAAAATAATAGATAATATAATTTTTTTGAGTTTCTTATTTTTTAAACAGAAAGAATTAATTATCATATAAGAATTAACTTTTGTTAACCGAAATCAATACATTAAGCACTATATATATGTCGTAATAATAAAATTAAATATATACTGTTTATTTCGATAGATTTGATTTTCGATTAGCAACCTATTTGGAAGAGTAATATTATATTTTATAGGAAAACTTATGACTCGTAGAAAGGGCAAGAGTTTCGAATAGTCCGAAAATGGATCCGCTTCAGCTATAAGCTTCAGATTTTGCCTGTGTTTGTGTGTGAAGTACATACATTCAGGAAAAAACAAAACATTTCCAAATCAGAGAATTGTTGACGTGTTTGTTTTAAAGAATAAACAATCATCAGTCTGGATTCGGATCCTCATTCGGAGTTCACTAATTCTAACTTCAACTTCTTTTCATTCCTCAACGTGAAGGAAATTGACAGGTTTGGACCCACGTATTGAAAAACAATATCTGAATTAAAAAATAAAAAAATAAAAGTCTTTCTGTCGTCTTTGCTCTCAGCCTGAACTATAAGGTTTTACTGGAATTTCTGAGAAGCTATAGAGTGGTCCCATCATAACTAGATCAACGGGTATCCGAAAATCCGAGTGGACTTTATTTCATTAAAGAAAAGAATGCAAAGTTGTAAACCAATGAGTTTGGTAAATCAATAATGGTCCCACTTCTTTATTAATTGACTAAATTCTATAGGATTAAAATTCGGATTTTATTAAATCCGATTTTAGGTTGTCCCATTTAAGAAGTAAGATCATATTAATTGGATTAAAATTCTGATAGGTCCCAAACACAGCATGTATAAATGCTAAGATAATTTGTGTTCTCTTCGGGTGAGAACGTACCACAAATTAGTTTCTTCTTGAGTGAGAAAGTACCACAATAACTCGATAATTTTTTTGCTTGACAATTCATTACCAACTCGTGGTGCTTAAATAGCAAAACCACTTTACAACCCATGTACAAGCAAACCAAAACATAAGGAAAACTAGAAGCTAACAACTGGACTCAAACACATGTAAAACAGAGCATGCAAATACACTTAAAAATAGAGCATAACGTAAATAACATGCAGCAGAAAGATAAACGTACGGCTTGAAACTCTCTAACCTGATCACAACGCCTTCTACGTGCATGCAACGCCTTCCTCATCCATGCAAATTCGTGGCCTATCAATACCTCCCCCATCAAGTGGATCCTTGTCCTCAAGGTCCATATTCGAAAAAATCTCCCGTAGCTTTTTTTTTTTTTTTTTTTGGGGGCGGGGCTCCCACGTTGCTTTCGGGCTGGAAGATATTTCCATTCCATTACACGTAATTTATCCCACTTCACCTCCACCTTGGTCACCTCCAATGTCCGTTGATCGCTGATTTGCTCACATATTACGTTACGCATGCGCCTCCAAGAGTAATAGTGCGGTTTTTGACATCCGTGGCCTATTGTAAAACATTCATTGCGGTTGAAATAGAGACCTTGTGCTCTCTTCCTCTGCATTTCCTCCCATGATAATCGCCCGATCCGATCAACAGTGTCGCGGGAGCTACACGAGCTTGGTGGAAGAGCTAAAGGAGCTCGTGCAGGGTAGGGGTGGTTGTAAGAACTCCCGCCTTCCGTGTGAGTTGATCATCTCTCATCCGTGCCAAGTTAATGGCATCCTTTAGGGATTGCGGTTTAAACATTTTGACCCCATCGACAATTTCAGATTCAAGCCGCCCATGAATGTCCCAACCAGAGCCTTTTGAGTCCATCCTCGCACTGACTTGCCCAAGCGCTCAAATTCTCGTAATCACGTAAGCCCAGCGTTCAAATTCTCATGGTAATCACGTAGAAACCTTTCTGCATGATTCTTGAAAGAGCTTCATCAAAATCTTCGCACTCCGGAGGCCCAAAGTGAGCCCGAGTTTGTCTTCAAAATTTGCCCACGAGAGAACGCGTCCTTCCTCTTGGAATGTCCTACGGATCCATTGCCACCATTGGTTGGCCTCTCCTTCCAAGTGGTAGGAGGCCAAAGATACTTTCGTGCTTCCGGGAGTATTTTGGAATTCAAAGAATTGGTTCACACGATTGAACCACTCCGTCGGATCATCTCCCTGAAAATCTAGGAAATTCAAGCTTATTGTCTTGGAGGAGACAACAAGTGTCCCCCACCGTGGCCTTCACGGTGTTGGTTGCCATGGTTTGGAGGCTCTGGTTTGCAAGAAATACATCGAGAGACGATTAAGAGTTTCTTCCAAATGCCGCAGCCTGTCCGCCATGCCGAACTCCATCTGGTGTAGCCCATCTCGCACTTCATGAGCCCAGCCTCCAAGCGCTTCAATACGCTCTTTATTGGATCCCATAATAACTTGGCTCTAATACCAATGATAGGTCCCAAACGCAGCGTGTATAAATGCTAAGATAGCTTCTTCTCTTCGGGTGAGAACGTACCACAAATTAGTTTCCTTTTCGGGTGAGAAAGTACCACAACAACTCGATAATTTTTTTGCTTGACAATTCATTACCAACTCGTGGCTGCTTAAATAGCAAAACCATTTACAACCCACATACAAGCAAACCGAAACAAAAGGAAAACTAGAAGCTAACAACTGGACTCAAACACACGTAAAGCAGCATGTAAATACATTTAAAAACAGAGCATAACAGAAATAACATGCGCAGAAAGATAAACGTGTGGCTTAAAACTCTCTAACGGATCACAACGTCTTCTACGTGCATGCAACGTCTTCCTCATCCATGCAAAGTCTTGGCCTAGCAAATTCCTTCTTTGGAATATCTACAATTTGAAATTACGTTCAATAACATAAGAGTGATATTATACTTACAATCGAGTCATATAACCAGGACAAAAAAACAAATGATAAAATAGTCATTTTACATAAATTTTAGACAAATTTTGTCTGTTGTGTAACACCCACATTGAGGTAAGTTATGTATGCTATAATGCCCTTAGTTTTGCTTGTGTTAAAGTGAAAGATTGAAAATTAGAATTTTTCAGACATCGCTATGGCAAAGGAGTTTCACTACCCAAATCGAGTTCTTAGAATTACCTTCGCGAAACAATAAATCGTAAACCCTAAAAAACCCAAAACCCTGAAAATGAACCCTAAACCCTAACCTAAAAAAACCCTAAACCCTAAATCCTAAAAAACTTGAACCCTAAATCCTAAAAAACTTAAACCCTAAACTCTAAACCCTAAAAAACCCTAAGCCCTAAACCCGAAACCCTAAACGTTAGACCCAAAACACAAAACCATAAACAAGAAAACCTTAAAAGAGCATAAACACAAAAAACTCTAAACCTAAACAACGCTAAGCCCTAAACCCTAAAAAATCTTAAACCGTAAACCCTAAAAGACGTTAACCCCTAAACCCTAAAAAACCCTAAACCCTAAAATATCCTACGCCCTCAATCCCAAAAAAACTCAAACGCTAAACACTAAAGCCCAAAAACCCTAGGCCTTAAACCTAAACCCAAAACCCTATACGAGAAACACTTAACCCTAAAAAATAGTAAACACAAAGAACCCTAAACCCTAATAACTAAATGCTAAACCCTAAACCCTAAATCCTAAAAAACTCGAAACCCTAAACAATAAAGCCCAAAAAACCCTAGGCCCCTGAACCCTAAACCCTAAATGCTAAACCTAAAACCCTATACCATAAACACTTACCCCTCAAAAGTTGTAAACAAAAAAACTCTAAACCCTAAACACTAAACACTAAACACTAAACACTAAACCATAAAAAAGCGTAAACCCCAAAAAATCCTACACCATAAACCCAAAAACCTAAAAAACCATAAACCCTAAACCCAAAAAAACCATAAACCCTAAATCCCAAAAAACTCGAAACCCTAAACACAAAAGCCCAAAATTCCCTAACCCATAAACCCTAAACACTAAACCCAAAACCCTATGCCATAAACACTTAACCCTAAACAATAGTAAACACAAAAAACCTAAAATCTAAAACCCTAAACCCTAAACGCTAAAACCTAAACCCTAAAAAATATTAAACCCTAAAAAAATTTAAACCCTAAACCCCGAAAACCCCAAAACCCAAAACCTTAAACCCAAAACATTAAACGCTAAACACTAAACCACAAAAAAACCCTAAAACCTAAAAAACCTTAAACCCTCAACCCTAAAACCCACAATACCCTAAACCCTAAATCCTAAAAACTCAAAACCTAAACTCTAACACCTAAAAACAAAAAACCGTAAACCCAAAACAAGAAAAAACCATAAATCGTAGCCCTAAAAAACACTAAGCCCTAAATCCCAAAAAAACCCCAAACCCAAAATCCAAAAAAAACTTAAATCCTTAAAAACCCTAACTATAAACTATAAACCTTAAAAACCCAAAACACTAAAAAAACATTAAACCCTAAACCCTAAAAACTAAACCCTTACATAAACCGTAAAAAATCCTAAACCATAAACAAAACCCTAGCCCTAAATCCTAAAATCCCTAAATCTTAAAAAACCCAAAACACTAAGCCCTAAAGCTTAAAACTCGAACCCTAAAAAATACCGTACTCTAGACCCTAAACGTTAAACCCAAAACCCCCAAACCTTAAACACTAAATCCAAAAAAACCTAAAACCCCAAACCCCAAAGAAACCCTCAACCTTAAACCCTAAAAAACCCTAAACCCTAAACCTAAAAAATCCCAGAACCCTAAAAAGACAAGAAATCCCAAACCCTAAAAAATTTTAAACCCTAGAAACCTCTAAACCCTAAACTCTAAAAAAATCGTAGACCTTAAACACTAAAAAAATCCAAAACACTTAACCCTAAACACTAAACCCAAAATATCCTATGCCCTAAACCCTAAAACCTAAAAATCCTTAAACCCCAAATCCAAAAAAACTCGAAAGACTAAACTCTAAAGCCTAAAAAACCCGAAGCCCTAAGCCCGGAACAATAAACCCAAAACAGTAAACCCTAAACATTAAACTCTAAAAAACACCAAAACCCCAAACCTTAAACCCCAAACATTAAACGCTAAACACTAAACCCTAAAAAACCCTAAAACCTTAAACCCTAAAAAACTGAAAACCCTAAGCCCTAAATCCCAAAATCTCTAAATCCTAAAAAACCCAAAACCCTAAGCCGTAAAGCTTAAAACCCCAACCATAAAAACAACGTACTCTAAACCTTAAACGCCAAAACCAAAACCCCAAACCTTAGACAAGAAATCCTAAAAAACCTAAAAGCTAAAACCCCAAAACACCCTCAACCTTAAACCCTAAAAGACACTAAACCCTAAAACTAAAAATCCCGAACCATGAAAAACAAGTAAACCCTAAATGTCAAAAAATTTTAAACCCTAGACCCTAAAAACCTTAAACACTAAACCCTAAAAACCTCTAGACCCTAAACCTTAAACCCTAAAAAATCCTAAACCTTAAACACTAAAAAACCCAAAACACTTAACCCGAAGACAAAACGACCAATACTATATTTACATAGACAACAGGGGATGATAGCATCAAAAACCACGAAAGAACGAAAGGCAGACGGCGACCGCAAGGCTATCGCCGTTTTACTCGGATTTTTAGCCACGTAAGTGGGTCTCGATTTTGGCTGAATCGCACTAGTTTTGGAGCGTTTTTCTTTTTGGTATAATAATACTATATTTCATAGACATAGATGATAGCATTCAAAAACCTGATGACAAAACGACGCAGCGCATAGGGCCTACACGCCGCTTTTACTCGGCCCCCTTTTTATTTTCACCACAGAATGGGTCTCGATTTTCCAGGGTGAACGAGCAGTTTTAGCCCCGGTCTTTTTCTTTTTGGTATAATCAATACTATGTTTAGAGAGCCAACAGAGTCGATCTCGTTGAAAAACCTGATGACAAAGCGACGAAAGCGCATAGGGCCTATACGCCGTTTTACTCGGTTTTTCACCACTAGTAATGGGTCTCGATTTTGGTGAATCGCACTAGTTTTAAGCGTTTTTCTTTTTGGTTTTTCTCAATCAATACTACATTTACATAGACCAACATGATGATAGCATTCAAAAACAGATAGACTTTGATCGAAACAGATAGGGCCTATACGCCTGCTTTTACTCGGCCCCCTTTTTACCACAGAATGGGTCTCGATTTTAAGTGAATCTCGCACTGTTTTATTTTGGACGTTTTTCTTTTTGGTCTAATCAATACTATGTTTACAGGGAACCAACAGTCGATCTCATTGAAAAACCTGATGACAAAAGCGAGAAAGCGCATAGGGCCTATCGCCTGTTTTACTCGGTTTTTCACCACGTAATGGGTCTCGATTTTGGCTGAATCGAGCACTAGTTTTGGATCTTTTTGTTTTTGGTATAATCAATACTATGTTTAGAGAGCCAACAGTCGATCTCATTAAAAACCTGATGACAAAACGAGAGAGAAACGCATAGGGCCATACGCCGCCCCTTTTACTCGGTTTTTAGCCATCAGTAATGGGTCTCGATTTTGGCTGAATCGAGCACTAGTTTTGGATCTTTTTGTTTTTGGTATAATCAATACTATGTTTATAGAGCCAACAGATCGATCTCATTCAAAAACCGATGACAAAATGACGTAGTAGCGCATAGGGGCCTATACATCGCTTTTACTCAGGGGGCTTTTTAGCCACAATAATGGGTCGATTTTGGCTGAATCGCACTAGTTTTATTTTAGCGTTTCTTTTTGTTTTTGGTATAATCAATACTATGTTTAGAGAGAACCAACAGATGATCGATAAAAACCTGTGACAAAGCGATCAGAAAGCTATGAGGGCCACACTGCCCGTTTTATAGAGTTTTTCGACCACTAGTAATGGGTCTCGATTTTGGCTGAATCGAGCACTAGTTTTTGAGCTTTCTCTTTTTGGTATAATCAATACTATGTTTAGAGAGCCAACAGAGTCGATCTCGTTCAAAAACCTGATGACAAAAGCGACGAGAAAGCACCCATAGGGCCATATGACTTGTTTTACTCGGAGTTTTTCGACCACGATAATGGGTCTCGATTTTGGCTGAATCGAGCACTAGTTTTGGATCTTTTTGTTTTTGGTATAATCAATACTATGTTTATAGAGCCAACAGAGTCGATCTCGTTGAAAACTGATGACAAAAGCGACGAGAAACACATAGGGCCTATACGCCGTTTTACTCAGTTTTTTCAGCCACAGTAATGGGTCTCGATTTTGGCTGAATCGAGCACTAGTTTTGGATCTTTTTGTTTTTGGTATAATCAATACTATGTTTATAGACCAACAGAGATCTCATTCAAAAACGATGCAAAGCGACTGAAACGCATGGGCCTATCTGCCGTTTTACTCAGGTTTTTCGACCACTATGAATGGGTCTCGATTTTGGTGTGAATCGAGCACTAGTTTTGGATCTTTTTGTTTTTGGTATAATCAATACTATGTTTATAGAGCCAACAGAGTGATCTCGTTCAAAAACCTGATGACAAAACGACGAGAAACGCCATGGGGAGGGCCTATCGCCGTTTTACTCGGTTTTTAGACCACATAATGGGTCGATTTTGGTGTGAACGACTGCAGTAGTTTTGGTCTTTTTGTTTTTGGTATAATCAATACTATGTTTAGAGAGCCAAGAGTCGATCTCGCCAAAAACTCTGCAGATATAGCAAAATCAAAGCGAGAGAGCGAGCAGTGGGATACCCATAGGGACTGCGCCGATTTTACTCTGGTTTTTAGCCACTGATGGTGGGTCTCGATTTTAAGTGAATACGCACTGTATTTTGGAGCGTTTTTCTTTTTGGTATAATCAATACTATGTTTACATAGAACCACGATGATCGCATTCAAAACGATGACAAAAGCTACAGCGTGTAGGGCCTATCGCCCGTTTTACTCGGTTTTTTTTTTTCCACTAGTAATGGGTCTCGATTTTGGCTGAATCGAGCACTAGTTTTGGATCTTTTTGTTTTTGGTATAATCAATACTATGTTTATACAGCCAACAGAGTCGATCTCGTTGAAAACCTGATGACAAAAGCGAGAGAAAGCGCCCATGGGAGGGCCTATACGCCCGTTTTACTCGGTTTTTCGACCACTATAATGGGTCTCGATTTTGGTCTGAATCGAGCACTAGTTTTGGATCTTTTTGTTTTTGGTATAATCAATACTATGTTTATAGAGCCTAACAGATCGATCTCATTCAAAAACCTGTGACAAAGCGATCAGAAAGACGCACGGGCCTACACGCCATTTTCTGCGAGTTTTTCGGACCACGATAATGGGTCTCGATTTTAATTTTGGTGAATCGAGCACTAGTTTTGGATCTTTTTGTTTTTGGTATAATCAATACTATGTTTATACAGCCAAGAGTCGATCTCATTCAAAAACGATGACAAAAGCGACGAGAAAGCACCCATAGGGCCATCTGTTGTTTTACTCGGAGGGGGTTTTTGACCACGATAATGGGTCGATTTTGGTGGTTTTGTGAATCAGCACTAGTTTTAAGTGTCTTTTTCTTTTTGGTATAATCAAGTACTATGTTTCATAGAGCCAACAGAGTCGATCTCATTGAAAAGCAAAAACGATGACAAAAGCGACAGAGCGCATAGGGCCACATATGCCGTTTTACTCAGGTTTTTCGCCACTATGTAATGGGTCTCGATTTTGGTGAATCGAGCACTAGTTTTGGATCTTTTTGTTTTTGGTATAATCAATACTATGTTTCATAGACCAACAGATGATCTCATTCAAAACTATGCAAAGCGACGAGAAAGCGATGGGGCCTGCACGCCGTTTTACTCGGTTTTTCACCACTATAATGGGTCTCGATTTTGGTGAATCGAGCACTAGTTTTGGATCTTTTTGTTTTTGGTATAATCAATACTATGTTTATACAGCCAACAGAGTGATCTCATTCCAAAAACTGATGACAAAGCGACGAGAAAGCGCATGGGGCCTATGCAGTTTTACTCGGTTTTTCAGCCTTACTGTAATGGGTCTCGATTTTGGTGTGAATCGAGCACTAGTTTTGGATCTTTTTGTTTTTGGTATAATCAATACTATGTTTAGAGACCAACAGTCGATCTGCAAAAACAAAACGATGACAAAAGCGACGAGAAAGCTGCATGGGCCTATACGCCCGTTTTACTCGGTTTTTCGCCACTAGTAATGGGTCTCGATTTTGGTAATCGCGCTAGTTTTGGAGCGGGGGTTTTTCTTTTTGGCTAGGTCAATACTATATTTACAGCCAACAGATGATCTCATTCAAAAACTGAGCAGAAAAGCAGTGAAATAGCATAGGGCCTATACGTCCGTTTTCTTTTACTCGGCCCCCTTTTTAGCCACGATAATGGGTCTCGATTTTGGCTGAATCGCACTGTATTTTGGATCGTTTTTCTTTTTGGTATAATCAATACTATGTTTACATGACCACAGTCGATCTCGCCAAAACTGATGACAAAAGCGAGCGCACATGGGCCTATCGGCCGTTTTACTCGGATTTTTGACCACATAATAAGGGTCTCGATTTTGGTGTGAATCGAGCACTAGTTTTGGATCTTTTTGTTTTTGGTATAATCAATACTATGTTTATAGAGCCAACAGAGTCGATCTCGTTCAAAAGCCTGATGACAAAAGCGACGAAACAGCATAGGGCCTATACGCCGTTTTACTCGGTTTTTCACCACTATGTAATGGGTCTCGATTTTGGCTGAATCGAGCACTAGTTTTTGGATCTTTTTGTTTTTGGTATAATCAATACTATGTTTCATAGACCAACAGATGATCTCATTCAAAAACCTATGACGGGACGAGAAAGCAGGGCCTGCGCCGTTTTACTCAGTTTTTAGCCACGATAATGGGTCTCGATTTTGGTGTGAATCGAGCACTAGTTTTAAGGCGTCTTTTTGTTTTTGGTATAATCAATACTATGTTTATAGAGCCAACAGAGTGATCTCATTGAAAAACTGATGACAAAAGCGAGAGAAAGCGCATAGGGGCCTATGCAGTTTTACTCGGTTTTTGTTTTTCGCCACTAGTAATGGGTCTCGATTTTGGCTGAATCGAGCACTCAGGGGCCCCGGTCTTTTTGTTTTTGGTATAATCAATACTATGTTTAGAGAGCCAGAGTCGATCTCGCCAAAAACTGATGACAAAAGCGCGAGAAACGCATAGGGCCTATCGCCGTTTTACTCGATTTTTGACCACTAGTAATGGGTCTCGATTTTGGCTGAATCGAGCACTATTTTAACTCTTTTTGTTTTTCCTTTTGGATAATCAATACTATGTTTACATACCAACAGACGATCTCATTGAAAACTGAGAGAAAGCGGCGAAAGAAGCATAGGGGCCTATCGCCGTTTTACTCGGTTTTTGACCACTAGTAATGGGTCTCGATTTTGGCTGAATCGAGCACTAGTTTTGGATCTTTTTGTTTTTGGTATAATCAATACTATGTTTCAGAGCCAACAGACGATCTCATTCAAAACGATGACAAAATGACAGAAAGCGCATAGGGAAAACCTATGCGCCGTTTTACTCGATTTTTGACCACGTAATGGGTCTCGATTTTGGTGTGAATCGAGCACTAGTTTTGGATCTTTTTGTTTTTGGTATAATCAATACTATGTTTACAGATACCAACAGAGTGATCTCGTTAAAATCATGAAAAGCGAGATGACAAAGAGTCGCATAGGGCCATACGCCGTTTTACTCGGTTTTTATACCGCATATAATGGGTCTGTGATTTTGGTGTGAATCGAGCACTAGTTTTAGCGTCTTTTTGTTTTTGGTATAATCAATACTATGTTTATACAGCCAACAGAGTCGATCTATTCAAAAACGATGACAAAAGCGACGAGAAATGCATAGGGCCACACTGCGCCGTTTTACTCAGTTTTTAGCCGATAATGGGTCTCGATTTTGGCTGAATCGAGCACTAGTTTTGGACTTTTTGTTTTTGGTATAATCAATACTATGTTTATAGAGCCAACAGAGTCGATCTCGTTGAAAAACCTGATGACAAAAGCGCGAAACACCCATAGGGCCTATCGCCGTTTTACTCAGTTTTTCACCCTAGTAATGGGTCTCGATTTTGGCTGAATCGAGCACTAGTTTTGGATCTTTTTGTTTTTGGTATAATCAATACTATGTTTAGAGAGCCAATGAGTCGATCTCATTCCCCCGAAAACTGATGACGAAAGCGAGAAAGACGCATGGGCCATCTGTTTTACTCATTTTTAGCCACGTAATGGGTCTCATTTTGGTTTTGTGAATCGAGCACTAGTTTTGGTCTTTTTCTTTTTGGTATAATCAATACTATGTTTATACAGCCAACAGTCGATCTCGCCAAAAACTGATGACAAAAGACAGCGCGACAGCGCCGTTTTACTCAGTTTTTGACCACTCAGTAATGGGTCTCGATTTTGGTGTGAATCGAGCACTAGTTTTGGATCTTTTTGTTTTTGGTATAATCAATACTATGTTTATAGATCCAACAGAGTGATCTGATTAAAAACCTGATGTGAAAAGATGAGAAAGCACATAGGGCCTATCGCCGTTTTACTCGGTTTTTGACCACTAGTAATGGGTCTCGATTTTGGCTGAATCGAGCACTAGTTTTGGATCGTTTTTCTTTTTGGTATAATCAATATATATTTCTTTACGTAGAACCACAGTCGATCTCGTTGAAAACCTGATGACAAAACGAGAGCGCATAGGGCCTATCTGCCGTTTTACTCGGTTTTTTTTTGACCACAGTAATGGGTCTCGATTTTGGCTGAATCGAGCACTAGTTTTGGATCTTTTTGTTTTTGGTATAATCAATACTATGTTTAGAGCCAACAGAGTCGATCTCGTTGAAAAACCTGATGACAAAAGCGACGAGAAATGCGCATAGGGTATCTGATTGTTTTACTCGGTTTTTAGCCACGATAATGGGTCTCGATTTTGGTGTGAATCGAGCACTAGTTTTGGATCTTTTTGTTTTTGGTATAATCAATACTATGTTTAGAGAGCCAACAGTCGATCTCATTCAAAACCTATGACAAAACACTGAAACGCATAGGGCCTATCGCCATTTTACTAGGTTTTTCGACCACATAATGGGTCTCGATTTTGGTGAATCGAGTAGTTTTGGAGCTTTTTGTTTTTCTAATCAAGTACTATATTTACATAGAACAGATGATAGCATTCAAAAACCTGATATGAGAAATGCGCAGTATAGGGCCTATCGTCCGTTTTACTCGGTTTTTACCACGTAATGGGCTGATTTTGGTGAATCGACTAGTTTTCTGTTTCTTTTTCTTTTTGGTACAATAATATATATTTACATAGACCAACAGATGATAGCATTAAAACACGAGACAAAGCAACTAGAAAGTTGCATAGGGCCAGCACGCCGTTTTGCTCGGATTTTTCCCCCGACCACGAATGGGCGGGCTGATTTTATTTTGGTGAATCGAGCACTAGTTTTGGATCTTTTTGTTTTTGGTATAATCAATACTATGTTTATAGAGCCAACAGAGTCGATCTCATTCAAAACCTATGCAAAGCGACGAGAAACGCGTAGGGCCGTACATGTTTTATTTATGATTTTGAGCCATGCAGGGTCTCGATTTTCCGTGAATAGCACTAGTTTTGGATCTTTTTGTTTTTGGTATAATCAATACTATGTTTAGAGAACAGTCGATCTCATTCAAAACAAAAACCTGATGAGCGACGAGAAAGCGCATAGGGCCTATCGCCGTTTTACTCGGTTTTTCACCACGATAATGGGTCTCGATTTTGGTCTGAATCGAGCACTAGTTTTGGATCTTTTTGTTTTTGGTATAATCAATACTATGTTTATACAGCCAACGAGTCGATCTCATTAAAAACCTATGACAAAATGACGGCGAAAGCCCCACCCATAGGGCCTATGCGCCCGTTTTACTCGGTTTTTCACCACTAGTAATGGGTCTCGATTTTGGCTGAATCGAGCACTAGTTTTGGATCTTTTTGTTTTTGGTATAATCAATACTATGTTTAGAGAGCCAAGAGTGTCTCATTCAAAAACGTGATGCAAAGCGACGAGAAAGCGCATAGGGTACCTATACGTTTAGTTTTACTCGGTTTTTGCACCACATAATGGGTCTCGATTTTGGTGAATCGAGCACTAGTTTTGGATCTTTTTGTTTTTGGTATAATCAATACTATGAAACATAGAACCAACAGTCGATCTCATTCAAAAACCTGATGAAAAGCGGTAGAAAGCGCATAGGGACGCGCCGTTTTACTCGGATTTTTCGACCACGATAATGGGTCTCGATTTTATTTTGGTGAATCGAGCACTAGTTTTGGATCTTTTTGTTTTTGGTATAATCAATACTATGTTTATAGAGCCAACAGAGTGATCTCATTCAAAAACGTGATGCAAAGCGACGAAACGCCCATGAGGGCCTATCGCCCGTTTTACTCGGTTTTTCAACTAAGTAATGGGTCTCGATTTTGGCTGAATCGAGCACTAGTTTTGGATCTTTTTGTTTTTGGTATAATCAATACTATGTTTATAGAGCCAACGAGTCGATCTCGTTGAAAACCTGATGACAAAAGCGACTAGAAAGCGCATAGGGTATATGCCGTTTTACTCGGTTTTTTCGACCACGTGAATGGGTCTCGATTTTGGCTGAATCGAGCACTAGTTTTGGATCTTTTTGTTTTTGGTATAATCAATACTATGTTTAGAGACCAACACAGATATCTCATTGAAAACTGATGACAAAAGAGCGCACGCATAGGGCCTATCGCCGTTTTACTCGGATTTTTCGCCACTATAATGGGTCTCGATTTTGGCTGAATCGAGCACTAGTTTTGGATCTTTTTGTTTTTGGTATAATCAATACTATGTTTATACAGCCAAGAGTCGATCTCATTCAAAACCTGAGACAAAGCGACTAGAAAGCGCATGGGGAAACCTACTGCGCCGTTTTACTCGGTTTTTGACCACGATAAGGGTCTCGATTTTGGTTTTGTGAATCGAGCACTAGTTTTGGATCTTTTTGTTTTTGGTATAATCAATACTATGTTTATAGAGCCAACAGAGTGATCTCATTCAAAACCTATGACAAAAGCGGACGAGAAACGCATAGGGACCTATGCCGTTTTACTCAGGGGTTTTTGACCACGATAATGGGTCTGATTTTGGTGAGAATCGACAGCTGTTTTGGAGCGGGGTTTTTCTTTTTGGTATAATCAATACTATGTTTATACAGCCAACAGTCGATCTCACCAAAAACCTATGACAAAAGCGACGAGAAACGCATAGGGCCTATCTGCCGTTTTACTCGGTTTTTACCACTAGTAATGGGTCTCGATTTTGGTGCGAATCGAGCAGTTTTTGGATCTTTTTCATTTTTGGTATAATCAATACTATGTTTAGACAGTCGATCTACAAAACGATGACAAAGCGACGAGAAAGCATAGGGCCTATCACGCCGTTTTACTTAGTTTTTTCAGCCACTAGTAATGGGTCTCGATTTTGGCTGAATCGAGCACTAGTTTTGGATCTTTTTGTTTTTGGTATAATCAATACTATGTTTAG
Source organism: Pistacia atlantica (assembly GCA_026229545.1). Taxonomy (NCBI): domain Eukaryota; kingdom Viridiplantae; phylum Streptophyta; class Magnoliopsida; order Sapindales; family Anacardiaceae; genus Pistacia; species Pistacia atlantica. Next base: position 23,099 of record CM047904.1, read on the forward strand.
AGAGCCAACAGTCGATCTCACCAAAAACTGATGACAAAAGCGACTAGAAAGCGCATAGGGCCTATACGCCGTTTTACTACTTTTGTTTTTCGCCACGTATAATGGGTCTCGATTTTGGTGTGAATCGAGCACTGTTTTAGCGTTTCTTTTTGTTTTTGGTATAATCAATACTATGTTTAGAGAGCCAACAGTCGATCTCGCCAAAAACCTGATGACAAAACGACGAGAAAGCGCATGGGGAGGGCCTATCTGCCGTTTTCAGTTTTTGATTTTCTAGTAATGGGTCTCGATTTTGGTGTGATCACTAGTTTTGGACGTTTCTTTTTGTTTTTGGTATAATCAATACTATGTTTACAGAGCCTACAGTGATCTGCAAAAACAAAACGATACAAAACGACGAGAAAGCATATAGGGCCTATATGCCGTTTTACTCATTTTTCCCCCGACCACGAGTAATAGGGTCTCGATTTTGGTGCGAATCGAGCAGTTTTGAGGGGCCATCTTTTTATTTTTGGTATAATCAATACTATGTTTAGAGCCAACGAGTCGATCTCGCCAAAAACCTGATGAGAAAAGACGAGCGCATAGGGGCCTATCGCCGTTTTACTCGGTTTTTCAACTAGTAATGGGTCTCGATTTTGGGTGAATCGAGCACGTTTTGAAAAGGCTTTCTTTTTGTTTTTGGTATAATCAATACTATGTTTAGAGAGCCAGAGTCGATCTCGCCAAAACCGATGACAAAAGCGAGTGAAACGCATAGGGGCCTATCTGCCGTTTTCTCTGGTTTTTCGACCACGATAATGGGTCTCGATTTTGGTGTGAATCGAGCACTAGTTTTGGAGCTTTCTTTTTGTTTTTGGTATAATCAATACTATGCCCTTTATAGAACAGTGATCTCGCCAAAAACTGATGACAAAATGACAGAGAAACAGCATGGGGAAACCTATCTGTTTTACTCAGTTTTTATTACTGTAATGGGTCTCGATTTTCCGTGGTGAATCGAGCACTAGTTTTGGATCTTTTTGTTTTTGGTATAATCAATACTATGTTTACAGAGCCAACAGTGATCTCACCAAAAACTGATGACAAAAGCGACTAGAGCATGGGGCCTATATGCCGTTTTACTCTGTTTTTATTAGCTGTAATGGGTCTCGATTTTGGGTGAATCGAGCACTGAAAAGGATCTTTTTGTTTTTGGTATAATCAATACTATGTTTATACAGCCAACAGCGATCTCGCCAAAAATTCGATGACAAAAGCGACTAGCCGCATAGGGCCTATCGCCGTTTTACTCGGTTTTTGACCACTAGTAATGGGTCTCGATTTTGGTGCGAATCGAGCACTTGAAAAGGATCTTTTTGTTTTTGGTATAATCAATACTATGTTTATAGAGCCAACAGTCGATCTCGCCAAAACCTGATGACAAAATGACGAGAAAGCTGCACAGGGCCTATGCGAAAGTTTTCTCAGTTTTTGATCATAATGGGAGGGTCGATTTTGGTGGCGAATCGAGCGCAGTTTTGGACGTCTTTTTATTTTTGGTATAAGGTCAATATCGTCTTTACTAGACACGATCGAGTCGCCAAAATTCGATGACAAAACGACAGAAAGCATCGAGGGCCTATGCGCCTTTTACTATTTTTGACCACGAATGGGTCTCGATTTTGGTGCGAATCGAGCTGTAGTTTTGGTCTTTTTATTTTTGGTATAATCGAATACTATGTTTCTCGAGCCAGATCATCACGAAAAACCTGATGCAGACAGCTGCATAGGGATCCTATCTGTTTTACTCAATTTTTGACCACCCGATAACGGGTCTCGATTTTGGTGCGAATCGAGCTGTACCCGTCTTTTTATTTTTGGTATAATCAATACTATGTTTATACAGAACAGAGTCGATCTCACCGATGACAAAGCGACGAAAGCGCGTAGGGCCTATAGCCGTTTTACTCAATTTTTGCACCACGATGGTGGGTCTCGATTTTGGTGTGAATCGCAGCTGTAGCCCCGGTACTTTTTATTTTTGGTATAATCAATACTATGTTTATACTAGAACCACGAGTCGATCGAAGAAAACGATGACAAAAGCGACGAGAAAGCACATAGGGGCCTATCTGCCGTTTTACTCTGTTTTTAGCCACAGATAATGGGTCTCGATTTTGGCTGAATCGAGCACTAGTTTTGGATCTTTTTGTTTTTGGTATAATCAATACTATGTTTATACAGCCAACGAGTCGATCTCATTCAAAAACGATGACAAAAGCGAGAAAGCGCATAGGGCCTATCGCCGTTTTACTCAGTTTTTTCCGCCACTAGTAATGGGTCTCGATTTTGGCTGAATCGAGCACTAGTTTTGGATCTTTTTGTTTTTGGTATAATCAATACTATGTTTAGACAGCCAGAGTCGATCTCGCCAAAAACCTGATGACAAAAGGACGAGAAACGCATAGGGCCTATCGCCCGTTTTACTCGGATTTTCACCACAGTAATGGGTCTCGATTTTGGTGAATCGAGCACTAGTTTTGGATCTTTTTGTTTTTGGTATAATCAATACTATGTTTATACTAGACATCAGTCGCGAAAAACACATGACAAAACACGAGAAAGCGCATGGGCCTATGCGCCTTTTACTCGGATTTTTCAGCCACAGTAATGGGTCTCGATTTTGGCTGAATCGAGCACTAGTTTTGGATCTTTTTGTTTTTGGTATAATCAATACTATGTTTAGACAGCCAACAGAGTCGATCTCAAAAACCTGATGACAAAAGCGACGAGAAAGCGCATAGGGCCTATCGCCGTTTTACTCGGTTTTTCAGCCACTATAATGGGTCTCGATTTTGGCTGAATCGAGCACTAGTTTTGGATCTTTTTTGTTTTTGGTATAATCAATACTATGTTTCTACTAGAACCAACAGACGATCTCACCGAAAAACCTGATGACAAAAGCGGACGAGAAAGCAGCATAGGGCCTATACACATTTTGTTTTACTCGTTTTTACGCCAGCGTAATGGGCTCTGATTTTGGGTGAATCGATCGACAAGTTTTATTTTGGAGCATCTTTTTGTTTTTGGTATAATCAATACTATGTTTATACAGAACCAATAGAGTCGATGCAAAAACAAAAACGATGACAAAAGCGACGAGAAAGCGCATAGGGCCTATAGCCGATTTTACTCGGTTTTTCACCACGAGTAATGGGTCTCGATTTTGGTGTGAATCGAGCACTAGTTTTGGATCTTTTTTCATTTTTGGTATAATCAATACTATGTTTATACTAGACCAATAGAGTGATGCGAAAATCGATGACAAAGCGACGAGCGCATAGGGCCTATCGGCCGTTTTACTCGGATTTTTCACCACGAGTAATGGGTCTCGATTTTGGTGCGAATCGAGCACTGTTTTAAAAGGATCTTTTTGTTTTTGGTATAATCAATACTATGTTTACAGAGCCAACAGTGATCTCACCAAAAACGATGACAAAAGCGACGAGAAAGCGCGTAGGGCCTATGCGTTTCCGTTTTACTCGGATTTTTCCCCCGACCACGATAATGGGTCTGATTTTCCGTGCCGAACGAGCACTGATTTTCAGTTTTGGTCTCTTTTTGTTTTTGGTATAATCAATACTATGTTTATACAGCCAACGAGTCGATCTCGAAAACGATGACAAAACGAGCGACGCTAGGGCCTATACGCCGTTTTACTCGGTTTTTAGACCACCGTAATGGGTCTCGATCGTGGGTG